>VDFB02149512.1:51927-73438 GCA_007258455.2 Sequoia sempervirens | reverse complement strand
ATTACTTCTAAATTATTCCCTTATTTAGTGTTGTGTACATTTAACTTATATGCTTACTTTTTATTGATATAAAACTTGATGATACTATTATCACCTTTGGTTATAGATATTAAGTCTTGAATTTTGGTGTCCATGTTGCATTTGTTAATCTTGCTATGCAATCTAAACCTACCATGACTCAATTTATTAATATATATATCTTTAAGTTCATCCATCATGGCTAACCTTTGCTATATGTGTTTTAAAATATTTTTATTATTTTCTTGATCGTATGCATGTGCATCTTGAAATTAAGTTTCATGTTCAAAACCAACATAGGAATGTGTAGAAGTATTGAATAATATATAATTAGGATTTATTCTATTATGATCATCAACAATCAAAATTTCTACTTATACATTATATATTTGTTCCTCAGTTTTTTCCTGTTATGTTTCTTGGCTTGTATAATCAAACTATAGTGATTCTTATCCTAGTCCTAAAATACAATTAGTAGAATAATTTTAGGTTTAATCTTCTTTTCAATGAACAACAAGATATTTTCCTTCTAATGTATTAATTTTAATTTTATGAGAGAAAATTTATGTGGATTTACCTACTTATTTAGTTCTATAAATTGAATTTTACCTCATTGTTGGTGCACTTGGAATTCTTATACCTTGTGAATATCATGGATATCACCATTCTTTGTTATTTTATTCTTTAATTTTTCCTTAACTAGATTGACAAATAAAGTCATTGCTCTAAACTCAAGCAAATAAAATTCTTTATAGTGAAAAAATTTAACAAGGTATTGATATAATTAGCTAATGTACATATTTATAAAATGACACCATTAGTTTCTCACTAGTAATGGAAAAAAGTGTTCGTACTAAAAATTAAGGAAAGAGGTAATCATTAGAAAAAATATAAATTATGATAACATGAGAATGTGTATATGTAAAGCGATTGTAACCATTAGGTGATGAATACGTAGTGCACACACATGATAAATTTAAAAAATGATGAATATGGAGCTCAATCCAACGGAAAATTAATTTCATCATTGTTTCCCCCATTTAGAATATCATGATTGTGTGTCATGTATGAAAAATGAATAAAGTCTTGTCTCCATGTGTCAATAACAAGAAAAAAAATAGAATATATCCATAAAATTATGTACATAAGAAATAGAAATATGACCCACAAAATTTTCTCTGTGAATTAAGGTTAGGGTTATAGGATAAAGCTTTGGGTAAAGGTTAGGATTAGGACACAACTAGAGTTAGGGTTAGGTTTCAATTAGGGTTAGATACAACAAGGCTTAGGGATAGGATTAATTTTAGGACAGGGTAAGGGTTCAATAAGGGTTGGGTTCTAATAACGGTTAGGGTTAGGGTTCAATTAGTATTACAGTTAAAATTAGGGTTCAATTCTAACTCTAATTAAAATTCTAATCCTAACCCTAACAATACCATAGAAGATTAGAGAATAAAAGCATTAATAAATACTATAAATAATAGTTCATCTAACACTAATTTATAAGTTGTCAAAACAAATAATGGCGTCTTAAGGGGGTGTCTAAAGGGGTCATAATAGAACGTCTTAAGGGGATGTCTTAAGGGGTTATAATATGTCTTAAGAGGATGTCTAAAGGGGTCATAATAGAATGTGTTAATTAAGGGGATGTCTTAAGGGGTCTTAAGGGGATGTCTAAAGGGGTCATAATAGAACATGTTAATTAAGGGGATGTCTAAAAGGGTCATAATAGAATGTCTTAAGGGGATGTCTTAAGGGTTATAATATGTCTTAAGGGGATGTCTAAAGGGGTCAAAATAGAATGTGTTAATTAAGGGGATGTCTTAAGGGGTCTTAAAGGGATGTCTAAAGGGTCATAATAGAACACATGTTAATTAGGGGATGTCTAAAAGGGTCATAATAGAGGAGCATCTTAAGGGGATGTCTTAAGGGATTATAATATGTCTTAAGGGGATGTCTAAAGGGGTCATAATAGAATGTGTTAATTAAGGGGATGTCTTGAGGGGTCTTAAGGGGATGTCTAAAGGGGTCATAATAGAACATGTTAATTAAGGGGATGTCTAAAAGGGTCATAATAGAACGTCTTAAGGGGATGTATTAAGGGGTCATAATACGGCTAAATATATAGAATATTGATTTGATACATAGAAGTACATAGAGTATGTTTAATTTTGTAAGTATGTATGTACATATGTCATCTCAAAATGATGTTTACAAAATTTGGATATGCCATCTCAAGAACATCTCAAACTCGTGGCTAGAATGTAGTAGGTCTTCACACCACCTGATATCTAAAAGGTACAAGCAATATCAATGAAATCATCAAAACATACATATTTTAATTTATATAAAACTATCTATATGTACAGAACTCAAGTACCTGCATTTAAAATTATTCCACACATGTTTGTAGGTTGAATCCAGGCATCCTCTCCTTTTGTTTCAAAGTATGAGATCCAATGATGACTTTTAGGATCTGAGAAAATGACAATAAATCAATTTTAACTATTAATGTCAAGCATATCAATATGTAATCCAAAACATGTATTTAAATATAGTTTGCTTGATAATTACATTTTTTACCAAGTATTCATGTTGTCTAGGTTGAATTTATGGACTAGATCCTTTTTGTGTTGATTATGCCTTAAGGATATATAAAGAACAATTTAAATCAATTTCAACTAATGTACACTTGACCAATGTCGAAACATGTATTTAATGTATTTAAAAGGACAAAATAAAACTAAAACTATATTTACCTGTATTTACTTAATCCATTGTACCATCTGCATCCTCTCTTTTTTTCAATGCATCTATGATTGCCTCATGCTCTTCCATAGAAATTGACAATGGCAATTTTTTTGAAGGTCTTCCATGATACCGCTCTAATTTTATATTTGTTGCCACCACCAAATGTGAATAATGCATAATCTTTTTATGTGTTTCATAGTCTTTGAATGCAGGTAGGCCATTCTTTCTTCTCAAGTATTTTCGTAGCCAAGTGCCAACAACCAGCACCGATCCTATTGGAAAACATGTTCAAAAACCACCATCAAATAACTTCTCAAAATTTACTTAAGGGGATCAAAGACTTGTTCTAAAAAATGGCTTAAGGGGATCTAAAACTTGTTATCAAAATTTGCTTAAGGAGGTGTCTTAAGGGGATCACCGTACCTGTTGGATAATGAAAGCCATCATCATCTTCTCGAGGTGTTAACAAATTATGTTTAGTTTCCACACAACAAGCCAACCAATATTTCGTTTGCTCTTCATTCCCCTCAGGTACAATAACTGCATACACATGTCCTACCAACAAAATTCGATTTAATAACTTGTGCATATCCATATAACTAATTTAGTATTAAAAAATAACTTAATAGAGCAAAATAAAATGAAATAAATTAAATTAAAATTACCTTCTTGTACAAGGTCTTAAACACGATCATAATCTTCAGATGCAAACAATTGATCATTTTCTTCAATAGTTCTTTCATATTGATTATGTGCTTCTACAGGTGTCAACGATCTTTGCTCCCACTGTTCAACCCATTCTGTATTTTCACAAGCTTCCCAATCTCACGAGGATACAAAAAGGCAAAAGCTGTATAAAGCTCCCTTGTCCAAATGATCCATGTGCTTCTTTATCGCACTCTAAATATGAATTCCATTTAGTAGATCCACTAATTGTCTCACAATCAACTCTAGATACAATGTTCTCTTCTTCCACCAACCAAAAGAATCGATGAACTGTAGAGTAATCACTCGAACCAAGTGCAAATAATCTTCTATTACACCAATCCACAATCTGAAATGCATTTTTAAATTTTACTGAATCCTCGAATTTTAATTGTTCTCTAGCAAGAATTCTTTTGACACACGCACCAACTCCATCATGTTCTCCTTTACCATGCCCAGCTTCAAAAAACTCCATATATGCTGGACATAAAGTTCCTTGTGAACCCTACTTAACCAATAGAACATTCGAGCATTCTTGAACTGCCCCGTACAATTATCGATACATATGAGGGTGTTATTTCATATGGATTCCTCTTTCTTTTAAATTTCTATAAAATATACTAAAACAATATTGAACAAACTCGATGAGTGCTTAACGATTATCCACTCAAATAAAATGATACTCCTCAAAACTTTTTCTATCATCCTTGGTGCTATCATCATGTCTATAAACAATATGGACAAACATAGCTACTTGCACTAAATTATAATATTGAGATTAGATTTGTTCCTCTTGCTTGAGGGCTGAGTATAATTCTCTGCAAAATCAACAACGAGTATAGTACCAATTGGAAATGTGTTTCTACATGCTTGTGAGAATTGGCCATCCAAGCCATCGAGGCATGTTCAAAGTGCATAACACATTTTGGTACAATTTTTTTATTAAATTCACTCATAAATGCATGCACACTAACTTTTTGTGTAACTAAATCACAACGCTTTCCTATTTTTCCATCTTTTAAAGAATAGTGAACATTCCTAAATCTTTTGACATCTACTAATTGTTGTCCAAAATCATGATCAACACTTTCATGCAAACAAATTCTTAAAAATGAAAGATTTCCGCAGTTAATGCATTGTCCAGAAATACACGAACTTAAATAAAATAATTTATCATTAGATTTTTCACAAAACAAACCTGAAATAAACTCTCTTATTGCTTCAAGTGGCATATCAATACCACAATCATGTATAATCATGTTAGAATGCAAGGTACAACATATATATCGAAAAATATCATAAAAATAATGAAATTGAACATGTATTTTACAACAACAAGATATTCGTTGCTTCTTAATTTTTACATACTAGGGTTTACATTTTTCAAAAGACCTTTGACTTATTTTAATATTACCAGGTAACACTGAATCGCTACAAAATTTTCTATAAAATTCAGTTTGTGTTGTATCTAATAGGTGTTTTGGGTGAGGATCGCAAACTTTGGACCCCACCCTTAATTTTAAAACACCTCTAGCATTAGATGAAACCCTACTATTATCATGCCAATATTTTTTGATCAAAGATTTAATTTCAACGTTCAATTTTATATCAGACCTCGATAGTCGTCCACTGAAACTCCAACATTGATTGATAGGATCATTTTCTATGCTTTCTCTTCTTTTTGCCACTCTTAGTAATGTTTTAGGATGCATTTTTCAAACTTCACTAATATTGCTTACCATTCTTTTATTCAAAGTTGTTTTACTAACTATAGCAATAGTTATAGCTCTTCTTGCTGCGTTTTTATCTTTAGATTGACTATTTTTCCCAATAGATTGAATGGCACTAGCAACAGTAGACATAGCATGTTTTAATGATTGATCTTTTCTTTTGGTTTAACATAAAAAGCTAACCTTTTCATTACTTTCCTCATTTTTTGCATTCTCATCAATTGCATCATTAGTTGACATTGGTCACCAATTTTTCACGATAAAAGAATTTGGTGTATATTCTATTAGCATGTGTTCTTATTTGCCTCAAGAAATTTGATCAAGAATTTGATCCAAGAGAATTTATCAAAACACCACTTCCAATTTTAAAAAAAGGAAGCTGAAATTTTCCATTAAATTCAACATCACATTCTAGATTTTCATCTTCTTTTAACGTTTTCATCTTCATCTTCATTTTTCATTTACATTTTTTCATCTTCATTTTCATCAACAAAGCGGTTTTCATTTTCATTTTTCATTTTCATTTTTCATTTTCATCAACAAAGCGGTTTTCATTTTCGTTTTCATCTTCATTTTCATTAACAAAACGGTTCTCATTTTCATTTTCATCAACAAAACAGTTTTCATTTTCATTTTCATTTTCATCAAAAATATAGGTTTTGTTTTCAGTTTCAAGAAAATGATCATTTTGATTTTCATTTGCAACAAAAGATTTTTCTTTTTTGTTTTCAACAAGTTCTATAAAAGTTTCATCTCTCTGAATATAGTCAATGTCAACATCATTATATCCAGCATCTTGTAAAACTTCTACATACAAATTTACCATTTCACTAACATGTGGATTTGAAGACGTACCTAGATTTGTGCATATTGAAACATTCTCCTTAACATTCAAAGAGGGATTTAAAGACATAGTAGGACTTTTTTGTATAATCATATTCTTCTCCAAATTGACTCCTTGGAAATTAGCTTCATCTACAACTATGGTATCTTCAATGTTTTCATCTTCAATAGTTGTTGAATTGGTTGCTCCACCATCGTTCATTGATTTCATTCTCATTCTTCTTTCTCTTTGTCTTTGTCTCTCTTTTTCTCTATTTGCTTCAGCGTCTTGAGGAGTCAATGTCTTTCTTCTCTTATTCACGAGTTTTATCTCCATAATTATAAAATTCTCAAGCACAAATGAATGTTAATGGTAAGAAATGCTTCAATATTCAATCAAATTGGAAGTTGAATACCTATTACGGCAAATTCTTCCTCTTATTGTTCCTCCAAAACAAGTAGAAAACTACCACAATTCCACTTTAAAAATTGTTTTCTTCATGCTTCCTTTGAAAAATTCAATCCATATTGCAAATTGAAACCTTTTGTTCCTCCAAACAAGCACAAAAATAACACAATTTCACTTCAAAAATGGTGTAGATGATACTCCCTTTGATAAAATCAACCAAAAATCAAATTCACCACCTGTAAATACAATAACTTATGAAAAATAATTCATTTTTAGTGCTCTCAGCCGTACATATGAAGTTGCAAAGTTGCAGACTTCATAGTAATTTTGCACAGTGTTTCATCTAAAATAAGCGGGATCCGTTTATAAAGCAGGATCCAGCTTATTATAAAAGCGAGTTGGATTTATTAATAAACCCGGATCAGCTCTATGTCGGGATCTCGTTCACCCGACATTGAATGCCGGGCCGTTGTAAAGTGCGGGATCCGTTTGTAAACGGGATCGTTCCATTTAAATAGTGGAGCTCTATATATGCCTCCGGATGAGAGCGGGGATGCGATTATAGTCACGGGATCGTTTATTAATAAAGCGGGATCCACGTTTATAATTAAGGATCTCGTTTTTAAATTTGAATTTTTGTTTTGCATCATGGGCAGTTTTTTCCAAGGTTTTTGGTTTGGGAAAAGCATTGGAAGTCCGAACCTAGGCCTTCAACCTAGTTTTACCTGCAAGTTGAAGGCCCTAACAATGTCAAAGAAAAATACCGACTTTGGACATATGGCTGACGACCTTTTTTGCAAAATTTTTTGACGAAATTATAACCCATTTTAGATGAAATAATGCAGATTCTAAATATGTAATTTATTTGCAATTGAATTATCTTTTCTATTTTTCAATTAATTTCTAATAAGATTGGTCCATAAACTTTAAATATCAGAGTTTTTTACTATTTTAATAACTTTTGATCAACATAACATTTTGACAAACGGATTGCACGAGAGCAAACTTCAGAAAATTCTTTTCAATTTGAAAAAAAATAGAAAATGATAAGTTTAGGTCATTTTATATGCATGTCGTACATGATGATTTTTAAAACGACAAATCTTGCCTAAAAAAATTAACAAAAAAAAAATATTCAATAAAAAAATTACAAAAATATCAAGAGCAAGCTTCAAGGAGTCATAAACTTTTCCCAAAGGATTTAGAAAATAATGATAATTTAAGTCAAAATATGGATGTCGTTACACGCATGGTATGGTAAAAAAATGACTTTTAAACAGGGTTTTTAGAAATGCCTATTAAAACTCAATTTGTACAATCTGGGTATTGAAATAAATTACATATTTGGAAACTAAACTCCGAGCACTACATTTTATGATTAGTGACTTTTTTAAAGATTTCATCTCTAAGTGCTTCAAATTTTAAGGTCAAATGTGTCAAATACTGAAAATCAGGGAAAACACTTCCACTTTTTGTCCAAAAAGTGGACTCAACTTCTTGCACACACCCAACACTTTTTGAAGAAAATATCACTTGACTCAATTGTAGGCTTTGTACATATCAGATTTTGTAAACATTTCCTTATCCATTGAAGTCACCATGGAATGAATGGACTCAATAAGAAGGACCACTCCATCCAATATTTTCCTATTTTCCATGAATCCTCCCTACTCTTTAGAAATGATCTTGTTAATCCATGGTTTAAGCCTCTCCACATTCAACTTGGAGATATTTTATAAATTGCATTATAGATAGTTATGGACTTGAGCAAGTTCAAGTAATTTTCCCCTTCACTCTTGGGGATAAGTGAAAGAAACATAGAATTCATAGCTCTCACCACCTATTATTCCTTTGGGATTTTGGTACCACCTACAATAAGTCAAATTTTATAATTTCCTAGAATTCCTAAGAGAATTCTACTAGGAATCCATGAGGACTAGGGGCTTTCCCTTTTTTCATCAAGAAAACAATCCTCTCTAGTTCATTTAGAGAAATGGTACTAATAAGCTACTCATTCATTTCTTCAAACACTTAAGAGGATATACAAGCCAAAATCTAATTCTCTTCATTCAACACTAAGGGCGAGTCTTCCGTGAACAAAGTAGTAAAATAATGAGAATCTTCCCATGTCTATTATGTTAAAAATAATGAATAGATCTATTAATATAAATCAAATGGGTATGTGCAGGATCATCATGGAAAAAATAGGCCCTTAATGGCAAAAAAATCAGAAAAATTAGAGTTAGGCAACTTGACATAAAAAATTGAATAAGTTATCTATATCATTTCAAAAATATGTAAGAATAGAATTTGTAGCAAATTGAATATAGTTTATAAACTACTAGGTTTATTTTAAAAATAAAAAAATCTATTTGGTGAAATTTGAAATTTCAATGCAATAGTACTTAAATTTTAGGGAAAAATAAGTAGGTGTCTATCTAACTACCCTAACCACAATAAAATGATAGTATTTTTTTATAATATTTTAGATATAAGTAGAGGACTCATGTTCAGATGTGATGCATATTTTTTTTAATTTTTTTTCCAAGTAAATAATTAATTATGATTTTTTATTACAACTTTTAAAAAAAATATAAAAATTCAATGTCGACCACTTAACTTGGTAAAAATTCATGAAATTCAATTTTATTTTTTTTAATCCTATAGTATGTGAAGCATAGAATGTGACGCATGTTTTGATTCAAAAATGTGATACCGTTTGAAAGCTATAGTTTTTTTCAATCAACCTATCAATCGAGCTTTAGTCATAATTCAAATAGAAAATGAATAATAATTATTTATTAAATTCAAAGTAAAGCATAATTTATATTGGTGGAAAGCTAAGAATCTCCTTTAAAACCCTTTTCGTTTCATCAATTTTGGGTAAAAAAAAAAAAGTAGTCAGCCACATACCCTACAAATACCCATCATATTGCCACTTTTTGGCCCATCATGATCCTGCACATACCTAAATTTTAAACATTTGAAGTCTATATGTTAAAAATAATATTATTATTTTAAAATTACTTGGTCATACTGATTGAATTTTATGTTGCCTAAAAAAATCTTATGTTTTGATTATGTATATACAAACTTTTAAATTTTAATTTGATGTTCATTTACATGTCAAATAATTATTATTTAATAATAAACATATATATATATATATATATATATATATATATATATATATATACCAACCATTGAATGAAGAGGACCTTACGAAGGAACATCCCCCTACCACCCCCTCCATGGAAAAATAGAACCAATGTGGGAGGAGAGTCTACAACCAAACACATTGGTCTGTCCCAAGATGCTTCTTTGGGATGAGGAAGTCCTCCACTACTAGTGTACAGTTTGGGGGAGGTGATGCTTAAATTATTTTTCATTTAAATATTGTAAATTAGTTTAATGAAAATTCAAAATAATAAATTTCTATATACACATGTGTAGTAGTTTAGATAAATATTAAAAATGTGTTCATATATATATTTTAAATTTTTTTGTTTATATTAATCTTAAATTAGAGAAAAGCAAAAAATTATACAAATTTCGATTTAGATTAGTTAAGAAATCTTAAATACACATCTCTCTATTTATCTATTCTATATGACAAATTCAATATAAGCACCTAGAGAATAATATCTATCAATATCTTTTAGATAGATGTATTTTACATATTTATGCTAATAGATAGATATGAATAGCAATAATTTATTTTGAAGTTTCTTAAAATTCAGATAAAATAGATAAATAGAAAGATGTGTTTAAGATATCTATATAGATATGAATAGTTACTACTTGTTTTAAAACTTAATCACATTTAACATACAATGAACAATCAAAATTACACAAAATTGAAATAAAAACATGAATTATATATTTTTTTTAATGATAAATAATATTATATAATTTTATATTATGAAAACAAGAATATAATACAAAGCTCACATAAAAAATAAATGGAATCACACCTTAAAATGGAAACAAAAACATGAAAAAAAAACCACACCATAAAGTGTTGAAGCTATATGAGTAAAACAAGTGGGGCATACTTATCAAGATGAGGGCCCCAACCATCTCAAAAATCTTGGCCGCGAGGAATGAGCTTCCAATCAATAATGATGCCATCTCTTATCTTTTTCTTGATAAGAACTGCGAGGAATGAGCTTCCAATAAATAATGATGCCATCTCTATTCTGATGAAATTGCAAGGTTCAAGTAAAAAAACTTTAGTGTCACACCAACGAATACGACGATCCAGAAAAGTTGAAAAATGGCCGTATGACAGAAGATACCAGCCAAAGCCTCTGTGATGGACAGAGCCCTGTGAGCCACATCTAAGCTATGGTTGCCACAACAATGTGGCAAAGAGACATCCTTACTGACAGGATATGATCTTTACACAAACAACCATTCAACAATCTTATTCTCTCACAAGAAATTTCCTCATTTAGATTGTTATACACATTTCACTTACCCTTCAACAATCTTATTCTCTAACTAACTAATTTCGACCTACCCCACATGTTTTCCTTATCAAACATTATAAAATTCCGCTGCTCTTATTTTGCTCATAAGCATATAACAAGCAATGGAAATGCCCATGATGAATACGTACTTCATTTCCCATGGATCACCCACTTTAGCCATAAAAGAGCTTCCTGCAAGGTCTTTCCTGCTGAATTGGAACGAAGTTTTACAACAGAAGCCTAAAGCTATATTGCTCATCTCCAGTCATTGGGAGACTTCGGTTCCCACTCTCAATACTGTGAGAAGAAATAGTACAATTTATGATTTCGACCGCGATGGCTTGCCAAAAGAAATATACAAGGTAAGTCCTTTTTGTTTTCATTGATTTCAAACATAGTTCAAGAAATGTATTCAGCTGCCTTGATGCATGTATGGTTCTGACTTTTAAAAGTTTTGGAATTTGAATGAATAGAAGTACGTTAAGTATTTTTGGGTTCTGATTCATTGCAGTTATATTTGCACTTGCCAGTTAGTAGAACCCAATAATTTCCCAGGTAGTTTTCCTGCACCATTTAACCAGTACACTACTTTTAGTTTTGCAGTGAAATTTTACAATTAGAGTTTTTCTTTGGGTTTCCCAATCCTCACGAGATCTCTCCAATTAGTGGCTCAGAAAGATAGAGTGACTAGTGTATAGTTTAACAGAACTCTATGGGTTATCAGCATGTCAATAAAGAGTATAGATGTGTTCAGTCTTTTCTAATTTGCTGTACTTTCAATAAATCTTGACAGTTGGTCATAATCTATGGAATATGGGCCGTACTATGGAGATACTAGTCTTATCCTGAAAATCATCAGATCTTCATAGATTGCCGATATGGTTACACGGAGACGCAAAATGGCCACTGATTTCCTTGGTCTATTTTCTTGATATAGTTTGTACGAAATTTGTCGGAAACTTGGGGGAATAAAGGAGCGTAGTTTCATAATTCATTGGTATCCACGTTCATATAACTTATTTATGATTGAAATCTAAAACCGACATCGTGAAAATGGATTTTTAATCTACATATTAAGGAGAGTTGTTGCTTTTGTTTTGGGTTCATATTAATTTCATGTGTTGTTTATTCAGTTTGTGCTTTCTAGAACTGCCTCAAGTCAGATAGGAGCTTGATCTAGAAATAAAGGTGATTTTTAGATAGGAGCTTGATCTAGCAATGAAGGTGATTTTTTAATTATTTGATTCGAATGATGATGTTATTGGAAAATGGAAAAATATTTCTATTTGTATAGATAACTAGTATATATATCTTAAATATTAATCCATATAATATTACACCGAGATATATCATTTTGGAGATATATTTTATTTATTTCTTAAAAATTTTGAAATACCATTAGGATTACTGTTACCTATTTAATTTTGTAGTTGGGGTTAGAGTTAGGTTCAATATTATATTATTATCAATATTTCTAATATGTCTTGTGTTTTTTTAATTTTTGTTAAATAAATATATATTATTAACTCTCTTTACCTTTTTGTTTTCTTTTGTTTTTGATAAGGATAAGATCGTGGCTATGGATTTTTTAAATAATTATTATGTTGCTTTTTTTTTTTTAAATAAATAGATATTGTTAAATGTCTATTGTTTTTTTTCACGGATTGTGTTGGCCTCCTATAAGCCCCATGCTGCCATTGTAGGTTATGTCTCTCGGTGTAAATACTTAAAATAATAATTCTGTCATTGATTCATTTAAGAATGTATTGTAAATATGATTTTTGTAGAATGATAACAAAAATAAATAAGTCATTAAGATGATTTTATTAATGTAAATCTTAATATTTCAATACTACTCATCCTCTATAAGATTTACATTCTACATAACAAAACATTCTAATTGAAACAAAGAAATGTGCATTCTTTGGAATTTATTTTTTGAAAAAAACTAATCCTAAACCAAGTGTCACTCCATCAAGCTCTCTTGTAACCCTTGGAAAGGTATAGCTCCCAAGCTCAACTCTCAATTTTCTAAATCACCACCTCCCCGAACTCATGAATAACATATTTTGTGAATTATTAAGCAACAATTCATTGCTCCATCAAGTTGTCTCGTGAATCTCAAAATGGTATAATTCCCTAGATTCATAGACACTTGAAATATTTGGCAAACAATCCATGTTGAGCTCAATAAATCCCTACCTATCTTCAAGAAAAAAACTTCAAAATATATGTATTCTTCAATTCTATCAACATCAAAAATGAAAACAAAAAAACATATGCTTCTTATACAAAGCATAGTCTTTGAGTTATCTTCCAACTTTTGATGTCACCAGCTTGCAATTGTGAAGGATCAAAATAAGTATGCATCTGTAGTATCTTTAGAAGAATAAATTTCAACAAAAGCATCATTTGATGTCCTCAATACAATCCTCAACATAGACTAAGTTAACATCATTTTATTTTATTTTGAGTTTTCCCTTAAGAATATCCCTAACTCAAATTTTGCAAGCCCAAACTATATGACCCTTTTTTCAAAATAATAACATTCAATTTCCCCCTTTTAATTGTTGCTTCATGAGAATAGTACATTCTCATTTTGAGAATCAACTTTTTTATCTTCTACATTTGTTCTCTTTTCTACTAAAAAAAGGGACAAAATGATATCTTTTGTTGTTTGAGAACTTATTTGACTAAATGTAAAGATAACATTATTGAACTTTAGAAGCAAATTATTTTAAAAAATAGGTTTAGCATTGTCTTCATGTACTAGAGTCTTGACTTGTGCTAGTTACCTAATGAGAGACCTCAAATTGCTTATATGATTTAACATAGTGATTCTAATTTCTATTTTTCATCCAAATTATTGAAGTTTTAGACTAAACTTTGCATTAACTACTATTGTTCCGAACATTTTGTTCAAATTATCCCAAATTTTTGTTGAAGATTTCTCTAGATCTACTTGGTATAATATAAAGTTGGAAAGAGTAAGAACAAGTATAGATTTAGTTTTATTATCTCTATTATGCCAATCTAGTAACTTATTTGCATCTATAGATTAATTCTCTTTCCCATTTACTATTCCCTGTAAATTTTTATTCATCATGTTTTATAATTTCTAGTGCATAAACAAGAAATAAGGGTTTTAAAAACAATACCTCCAATTGTTAGATATCATACCTTAAAGATTATCATACATTTGAAAGTTGTAACTATCATTTTTGTTGGTCAAAGGAAACACAGAGTAGAACATTGTTGTACAACAAAGACATGTTTAAAATAGTGAAAACAATAAAAAATACTAAGCACATGCCACATTTATATGTTGTCATAAATATCTTCAAATTTATTCTATCTCTAAATACGTTTAAGACATCTTCCCTAATATTATATTATATTAGAAAATGGAAAACCATTTACATTTTATAGAAAACACTCAAAATAGTAATTATATTACTGAATCCATTTAGAAATGTGTTACCATATCACCTTTTGAAAGCCTTTCAAATATAAATTTCCTAAATTGCTATCTTACAAGAATATAACTAATCATTTAATAACAAAACAATAGATACACTAATTCGCAAATCGTTTTCTAAAGGGAATTCTAATTATAGGGTAGGGGTGGCAGGGGGGAAAGATTCATTCATGTGGCCATCGAAGCGGGATAGGGCCTTTCGATTCTAAGGTTCGCTTACGCCTGGAAGATCCACTTTGCTCTACCGGACCCGGGGAATAGAAGGAATTCGATACTGATGAAATAAACCGACGAATCAATCGCCCAGAGTGGCAAATCCCTAGGAACGGAAGCTGGCTGGTTTCGAAATATGAGTTGCGCTTTCTTTTCTAAGCCTGCGTGGCCTAACCCTATCTGTAATGCTTAAAATATCCTTTGCTTTTGTGTGTTTGAAAAGTTGTGTTTAGTCCTATTTAATGACTTTACAAAACTTTATGTCGTTCTATTCAAGTCCATCAAAAGTTCCATGCAATTCTTAATGTTGCCTGTCACCTCGATGACTTTGATCTATATTGATTTTCTAATCGTTTGAAATTTGAAATTTTAAGGAATGCAGGGAGAGAACTTTGTGCAAAAGTTGCAGAGATTCTTTTGACTATGCTTAGAATGCAAAGATGTCTTCTTTACTTGAGTTGTTTACTTTACATAAGTGTTTTAGCTAGGGTAAAAGCTCTCTTCTGGGTCTTCATGATGTTATAATATCTGCAACTGGCAGATTCAATACAATGCGCCTGGAGCTCCTGATCTGGCAAAAAGAGTGAAAAATTTGTTGGCTAATTCAGGATTCAAGACTGTTGAAGAGGATGCAAAGAGAGGACTAGATCATGGCGCCTGGATACCCCTTTCTTTAATGTACCCCAATGCTGATATACCTGTTTTTCAGCTCTCAGTCCAGCCAACACAAAGTGGTGAGTACCACTACAAGATGGGGCAGGCCTTGGCACCCTTGAAATCAGAGGGTGTTTTGATCGTTGGATCTGGTAGTGCCGTTCACAACACCGAAAATTGGGATATTGATGCTCAGGTTCCTCCTCCTTGGGCTCAAGCATTTGACAACTGGCTCACTGAATCTCTAATCAGTGGCAGGTAAACATGCACTTCACGTCTACTTTCGTTTTTCATATCGATCCTTGTAGATATCGATTAAAGACATTCTATTTCCTTAACCGATTCTTGGGTAAGTTTCAGATTATGTAGTCTTCCGAATTTAGTTGTGCTTATTTATAGCCTATGAATCGAATTATCAAACACTCCATGTTCTGAACTGTTTCACCAAGCCAAGAAAGAAACTCAAGCCACTTAATACTTTCAGAGACATTTTATTTATCTGAATCAACATGAACCTTGTCCAGTTCATTATTGTTACATTGTATTATATTTGCATTACTCTAATTATTTATGATTGGCATCACAAATATTTCATTTGTGTTTATTTCGTAACAGTTTGTCATTTTCAGGCATGATGAAATAAATCACTTTGAAGAGAAAGCACCTTGTGCAAAAATGGCCCATCCATACCCAGAACATTTTTTTCCATTGAATGTCGCTCTCGGAGCAGCTGGTGACCGGGCTAAAGCTGAACTCATCCACACAAGCTGGAGTCATGGTTCACTTTCATACTCTTCATATGCTTTCACATCTGTGCTGTAACGAATTCATATTGACGTTGCAATATAGATGTTGAATGGTGTTGATTCTTTGAATCAGTGTCCAGTCTGATAAAGTTTTGTGCTGCTAGTGTGTTTCAACTCAATATAGTTGAATATATAGGGGTTTATGAGCTTCTTCTCTTAAGTGTGTTTGAACTTAAAATAGTTGACTATATAGGGATTTCTGAGCTTCTGCTCTATAGTGTTTCTTTTATTTTCAGGTATACATACTTTATGATGTAGATGGTGATTTATCTTTTTATCAATTCAGTGTGCTGTATTGTGTCTATGACTCTGAATCCAATCCTAATTTCATTCGTTTACTGTGATTCAATGGGCTATTACAGATTGCTTCTTTGATCCTTCGTAGATCATTATAAGTGTCTTTTTGAGAGTTGTTTTGAGTTCAATGTTCAGGTTTATTCTATACAAATCTATTTCAAATGACTTAGCCAATAGAAGCATAATAGCATTATTCAAAATCGCGATTGACTTACAATTCAATTACTTTAATTTAATCAGGAAAAACTCAGTAAAAAATATTTATAAAAACAGAGAAAAACTCATAACAAAGTGAAATAAAACTGGAGTCTAATATATAAAATATGGAATTTGTTCATCAATTTTGCTGATTATAATGTATACTATCTCTAAGTTTGAGGTTTGAACTATTAAATTAATATTACAAAGTAACAAAATGGAACCTATGAGACTACAATCCAATAGGAGGCTACATTATGTCAAGATTCTAATGTTCTTGTTTGGTAGCATTTGATTATAGTAATAGTCCTCCAATACCTACTGTTGATTAATTTGTTGCAGACAAATGAAAATAAGATTGCAGAAATTAAAATCAGAATTAAGATAATTCACAAACACGAAGAATGCAGAGATTTATAGTGGTTCACCAATTTGACTACATCCGCTTTGAAGTAGGGGAAATATCTTTATTATCTCAGATGTTCAAATACGTTTGCATCATCATAACATCAACAATTATATGATGCCAATTACATTATCCACTTTTTGGATAAGACATTCGAAAAAAAGAGAATATGAAGGGACAATGCAATTGAAGGGACAAACAAAGTGGTCATTGGGCTTCAACATCCAACAATCTCCCACTTGAAATCCAATGTCTGCTGCAAACTTAGAGATATTCCCCCACTTCACCCCTATTGTCACATCTTGACAATGCCGAGAGAAGTCCTACAAAACTCAAACTTCTCCCTTGGTACAATCTTCGTCAATGCATCCATTCGATTCACCTTTGTGTCAATTTTCTCCACTTTCAGCTTGCCTTCTTCAAGTACATTCTGGATGAAGTCATAGTGCAACTCAATATGCTTGGTCAATTATGAAAAGTTGAGTTCTTTGCCAAGTGAATAGTGTTGTTTCTATCACAAAAGAGAGTGAAAACATGTGTTTGAAACCCAACTCACCCAACACTTGCTGCAACCAAATCATCTCTTTTGCACCTTCAGTGAGTGCAATATATTCGGCCTCGGTAGTGGAGAGTGCAACCACCTATTGTAACTGTGAAACCCAACTAATCACTGCCCCAACAAATGTGAACACATAACTTATTGTAGACCTTCATTTTTCCAAGTCTTTGGCCATATTAGAGTCAACATGACCTCGTAGCTATGCATCTCTACCTTCAAAACACAAAATATAATCTAAAGTGCCTTTTAAATACCTTAATATCCACTTCACTACTTGTCAATGAATCTTGCCCGAGTTACTAAAAAATATGCTCACTACTCCCAGTGCATGGGCAATGTCCAAATGAGTGCACACCATCACGTACATAAGACTCCCAACTACTGATGAATAAGGAATACCCTTCATGTTTTCCTGATCCTGAGATGTTTTGGGGCACATCTCAAATGAAAAATGAAAGTGATCAGCAAGTGGAGTGCTCACAGACTTAGCACCCTTCATGTTAAATCTATCCAAAACTTTTTCAATGTATTTTTCTTGTGACAATCTGATTTCCCTCTTATGTTTGTCCTGGATTATGTTCATGCCAAGTACCCTCTTTGTTTCCCCTCAATATTTCATTGCAAAATTTTAAACTAAATGGTTTTTCAAATCACGAACAACTCTCATACTAGTACAGGTTACAAGCATATCATTAACATAGAGCAATAATAAAATAAATTCACCATTATTCAATACTTATAATATACACACGAATTAGATTCACAACATGTAAAGTGTTGTTTAGCCATGAAAGAATCAAACTTAAGGTACCACTACTGCGGGGCTTGCTTGAGCCGATACAAATTCCTCAACCTGCAATAAAAATATTATTTACCTTGTTGCTTAAAGCCTTTAGGTTGATGCATATACAACTCATCTTCTATATCACCATGTAGAAATATAGTCTTCACATCAAGTTGTTCAAGTTGAAGATCATAAACCGCTGCAAGACCCAAAACTTCTCAAAATTGTAATCATCTTCACAACTGGTGAGAAGATCTCATTGAAGTCAATCCCCTTTTGTTGATCATACCTCTTGACAACTGATCTATCTTGATATTATTTTGTGACTCCTTCTTCTTTCAACCTATACAGCCATTGATTCTTCAATACTGTCTAATTGGGTGGAAGCTTCACCATATCCCAGGTATGATTGGTCATCAACAAATCCATTTCCTCTTGTATTACATCCAACCATTTCTCTTGATTGACATTGTTGCAAGCGTCTTTGAAGGTTGCAAGCTCTAATTGATTAGAAATTAACAATTGGTAATCATAAATAATTTCTGGAGGTTGACGGTCCTAGGTAGACCTCCGCACTTGAGAAACTACTGCCTGCAAATTTTCCTATTCCAAAAAATTATCTCCAACATTATTCCCTATTAATGGCTCCAACTGTGATGCACTATTTGGAGGTGGTTGAAGAAAAGGTTCATAATCAACATACTGTGTTTGATTTTCAGTTTGAAAGTGTTGCACATTTGTATTACCCTTTGGTTGAATATTATTATAAACATGAGTGTTTGGCACACAATCCCCAGTCACACTATTGGAGGGGGAAAATCAAGAGACAAATTGCATACTAGAATCATGTAATGAACTTAATTGATGAGATGAACTTGGCTCAGTTCCATCATGGGTAGTTATTGCCAACCACATGGGGAAGGTATCATTTGAATGAGCATGAAATTGCATGAAGTTTGGAGATTTGATGGCATTTAAATGTCCCAAAGACCACCTATTGGGATTTAATATTAGCTGCATTGAATATTTAATAGGCTAGAATAAAGTTTGAGAATGTGTTACCTCATGCCACTACAAATAAACTTCTTGCATTGGAATTATATTATCATGCAATGGTAAAGGAATGGAGAAAGTGACACAGGCAGGGGATATGTAATTTGTTTGTTGCGTTGAAATTTTCTTTCCCAAAACAAAATGCATTGACTATGAAAAAGGTGGCATAAATTTTGAAAAGGCATGGGCAGGTTCCTTTAAAGGATGTGTGGGAGTTTAAATTCCTTGTAAATGTACCTTTGAAGCCTATGTGGAGGTTTTAAAAACTGGCAGTGATATAATTGAGGGCTACTTTGTCAATTTAGAAAAAACATGACCCTCACGCGGTGATAGGGAAGCCTCACGTGATGAGAGAACATGGAAATTGCTATGACTAGCCAAAAATGGTATGAAAACATCGAAGGAGTTTTGTTGCATATTAACTGAAACAAGGGCGCCAACATTTGAAGGCATCGTATAATTTAAATCCCCAAATAATTTTTCTCCTGATTATGTGTTAACATTTTGCTGTCGAGGCGCATTTGCTATCAATTTTGGATGTGAAAAATTCCAGTTGCTCACACTGTCAGTATCATCAAAAAACACGTACTCTTTCGTTGATGACCCCTATTTGTGCAATTTTGAGAACGCCTTTTCATTTAAGACCACATCTTGACTTTGAACCAATTTATTTATGACTGGATTGCACAATCTAAAGCCATACTAATCTTCTCCATATCTGACAAATATACACCACTTAGATTTGAAATCCAACTTCATTCGCTTCTCTTTTCAAATATGAATGAACACTTCATAGCCAAAAACCCATAAATGATTATACAAAAAATTTCTTCACATCCATCTCTCCTTTGGAGCATTGAAATCCAATCTAGAAGAAGGGTTGCAATTAATCAAATACACTACTATGTTAACCACTTCTACCCAAAACTCTTTTCCCAAACCTACATTAGAGAGCATGTTCCAAACCATCTCTAGAATTGTGTGATTTAGCTCCTCTCAGCTACACCATTCTCTTGAGGCATGAATGGTACAGCTTTAATACGTTGAATACAATTATCTGCATAATAGCCATCAAATTGTGAAGAAATTTTTTCCTCCATTATCAGTTTTCAAATATTTAACCTTGTTCCCCATTTGGTTTTCAACAATAGGGTATGTGCATGATCATCATGAAAAAAACAGGCCCTTAAGTGGCAATGAAAATTCAGAAAAATCAGAGTTTGGAAAATTGATGTAAAAATTTGAATAAGTTATCTATATTATTTTAAAAATATGTAAGAATAGAATCAGTGGAAAATTGAATGTAGTTTCTAAACTACTAGGCTTTTTCTTTTTTAAATAATCTATTTGGTGAAAATTTGAAATTTCAATGCAATAGTACTTAAATTTCAGGGAAAAAATAAGAAGTAGGTGTTTGTCTAACCACCCTAACTACAACCTAACTACAATAAAATAATAATATTTTTTCATAAAATTTTAGATATAAGTAGAGGACTCATGTTCAGATGTGACACATTTTTTTTTTGTAATTTTTTTCCAAGAAAATAATTAATTATGAATTTTTTATTACAATTTTTAAAAATATAAAAACTCATTATGTCTAGCCACCTTAACTTGGTCAAAACTTCATGAAATTCATTTTTTTTTAAATCCTATAGTATGTGAAGCATAGAATGTGGACGATGTTTTGGATTCAAAAATGTGATACCATTTGAAAGTTATAGATGTTTTTCAATCAGCCTATTAATCAAGACTTTAGTTGTAATTCTAATAGAAAATGAATAATAATTATTTATTAAATTAAAGTAAAGCATAATTTATATTGGTGGAAAGCTGAGAATCTCCTTTACAAACCCTTTTCGTTTCATCAATTTTGACTAAAAAAAAGTCATCAGCCACATGGGCGAAGTCTAGAAAACCAAGGTAAGTTGTTAAACACATTTTTTGTGTTGACTTCTTAGGATTGGCATGTCCTAGCCAAATTCCAAAGCAAGCCTAGGCTAATCCCTAGGCAATAAAGTTTGTGTCAGAAATATCCTAAGAAGTCAACACAAAAAACGTGTTTAACAACTTATAATATGATTTTTAAAAATGTTATACAGTTTATAATATATGATTTAAAAAATGCAATAAATAGTTTATAGTTTATTTTAATA